>JAAEAF010000054.1:0-42012 GCA_011037195.1 Triatoma infestans
TCAATTCCTCTTGTCTCGAACGCCTCTTTTACTCCCTCTTCCCACCTGCGTCGCGGTCTACCCCTTCCTCTCCTTCCCACTACCTGTGCCTCATATGGCATTCTAGCCGCTCTGTCGGAATCCATCCGTAGAATATTCCCGAACCAGCGCAGCCTATTTTCTTCTATTATTTCTTCTGCTGGCTGTAACCCTATCACTTCTTGTCTTCCCTTCTATCTTCCTTAAATACCTCATCTCAGTTGCCTGTAAACTGTAATCTACTTTTATGCTTCTTGGTCAGTGTCCAGGTCTCCGATGAGTAAGTGAGTATAAGGAGGAATGTTGACCTATAGACTGAAAGCTTGGTTTTCTTAGACACCTCCCTGTTACTGAGATATTATGATTTATTTAATTATATATAATATTAAGATAGAAATTTAAGATAAAAATGTAGTATTTGTAACATAGTACGCAGGCTTACAAACCTTAGTATCATGGTTACACTCTGGTGGTAGCAGTGTATTGGATTCTCTCCCATCTCGTCCTAGGCGCTATCGCGTTCTAGACCACCTCATTTTTGAGCTCTTCCCGGAGAGATTGATCACTTATAGCTTAAAAAAAGATTTATCCTTCCCAAGCATTTCAATGAAGAACGGTTTTCAATTTTTGTATAGTTATTCAACAGACAGTCAGCAAAATACTTCTTTTTTACCTAATGCAATAATAAACATATCTTTGATATTGAAGTATTATGTTTTACCAAAATTAAAGTAGAAGAGCCACACAAGCAGCGTCTGATCATTCAGGGTGAACGCTGTCAAGAATATGGACATAGCATTCCAGTAGCGATGCCAACATAACATTCGCAGCATGTGTGAAGTGCGCAGGAGAGCATTTCACCCCAGGTGTACCAAGCAACGCAACACTCCCACCAAATGTGTACTATGCAATGGCGAACATCCCGCCAATTACAAAGGCTGCGCAATATATAGACAACTCCAACGAGCCAAGAAGACACCCTCAGTATACAGCCACCCATCTGCTCAACGCTTCTCATTGTCAAACCCAGGATACTCTGCAGCTAATCAACCTACTGACTTCCCGCCACTCAAGAATTCAAGCCAGATAAAACACAATAACAATAGATCCACATATTCTCAGGTGGTCGCGAGGCTTGCACCTGCTCAGTCTTCCGTACAGCCTCAGTCCACACCTGCCTCATCGCCTGATATATCTTCTCTACTTGACTCCTTGCTTTTAGACTTCAAAACCCTTATCAATCCTCTTAACCTCTGTAGTGAATACTCTACTTCCTCGCCTAGCTCCCTAATGCTGCTTAACCAACACTCTCTCACTATTCTCCTGTGGAATCCAACGGACTTATTAGACATAAACAAGAGCTAGATTTATTACTTCAAGTCCAATGTGTTGGTATCTGTGGAATATTAGAAACATATGTTTTTTGGTTACAAGAGTTTATTGTTTGGTCAATCTGCATTTCTTGTTTTTCAATTCTAGTTAGCCGTGGAAAATTATAATTTGAGTTTAGGTCCAAAATTTTGGATGGTTGAGCTGTTCTAGGTTTTTTTTTTTATAAGAAATAGGAGCACTATACTCACCCTCATCGATAGTGAAATGTTTTTGGTGTGATATGTTGTTGTGTGCTTGTAGTGGCGTAAGCGGTTTAATAAAAGCGCTTGTGTTTGTAAGTTTTAAGAGAGAGAAGTAATAAGAATAATTAAGAAAACACTGGTAGATTAAATTAAATATATTCTTTAAAGATATTTAAATGCTATTCAATAACACAGCAATATGCTTATTAATTTACTGAAATAAGTTGGAATAAACTCTTATTCAGTGTGTCCTGCTTCAGTGTCTCTTTCATACTGTGCTTTGTTTGAAAGCAGAATGCAGACTGTCTTGAAGGAATTTCTTCTAATTGTTCGTTCAAATCTTCCCCTGTGAGAAAAAGGGGTAGACAACGCTAACAAGGTTCATGAACTGTTTCTGTAACTGTACTTCTTCAACCTGGGTTACCCTTTTGCCAACAAGCTTGCATTTTTCTCATAATTTTCTTCAATTAAAATACATATAATTTCTTGCATGCGTCACAATAGTATTTCCTTGGTGATTAACTAAAATTTCTTGAATCCATTGAGTTCACGATATTTACAACATTCACGTAATCATTCACAATATTTATTCTCAGCACTAATATAACAAAAAAAAAAATCTGGTATGAAACACTCGTACGAGTTTCTTTTATTTACATATTCATTCACACACACACACACCATACGCTAAAAATTTTTCTTCAGGGAGCTAAGGGAATCTGAAAACATGTATATCCCGTGAAGATTCAATTTCCAAATTTATTAATATTAATTTATTTTTATTATTTAATTTTTATTGTCTATGGGGAGGGACCAAGCCCTATGCTATCCAAAGCCCTTCTGGGACCCCCCAAAGTTCGGAGCTTTCTCAGTGCACTGCCGGCTTCCAGACAGTGTTCTCTCATTATTGTCCATCACCGGACAGAGTGAGCTGTTAGAGGTTATGCTCCTAGGAAGAAATAAATCTAAGGTCTTCATGTTGGACTCGAATCCGGGGACCTCAAGCGTTGCTAGTCCACCGCGTTAACACTGAGCTAATCCTCGACGTGACTTCTATACTTTCTCGTACTAAACAGAAGACAAAGTAAATATATTTAAATTAGTTATCAGTTTCTGTTGCAATAAATTATTTAATTGATGAAATCGTATTTATTGATTTCTTATACGTTAGTTAATATAAAATAAATTTAGTATTTAGAAACAATACTAAATACTAAACAATTGTACAAACCAATTAGTAGATGAACAATTGAAGCTCAGATGAAGTTTCAATAGATATAAATATTAACACAGCTTTAAACTGGACTGATTTATCTACAGCTATTTCACATTCCAAACATATTCACATATATCTACCACTTTGTATTGACCTTATTAATTTAAGAAAAGTGTTGTACATGTCAATAAATTATATTGTTTACATGATTAATTACAATTTAATTATTCAATTATGGCACATCACTGATTCGCTTGATACAATCGTACGCAGGACCACCAATTTAATAATATCTCTACCCGCCAATAAATTCAATAATTGTTTTAAGACAATTGCTCTAGTACCTGTCATAATAATTAATTAGTCACTAAAAGAAACTAAAGGTAATGTTATTTCTAAAATTCACAGGAAGATATCAGCACTTACCAAGTAATCACAATTTTTATATTTTTGTAGTTTTAGGAATGAGCACTAGATGCCAGCACAATTCAAAAAAGTAATTTTATTTGAGATGAGATGTTTGTACGGCAATGGCCAGATTAAGTAATTTTAGTATTATATTATTTTATTTTAATATTATATTGTTAGAAGACAATTTATAATTACTAAATAAAAATCATATGGTTATATTAATGTTCTAAAAAAAATCAATTGTGTTTTTTGTTGGCAAAAAATCATTGTAGTTGAATCTGAAAAAAAGGAATATTTGCTTTCGTTTAGTACACTTTTCGTTGTGGTTATTCGTACTATTGTACTACTTTGTTTATGTACAATTATATTTATCAACCTTTAAAGTGTTTATCTTAAATTTATACAGCCCATTCGATTAGACATTAAACTTACCAAGAATCAGCGCAACACACAAACATTGGTCTTACTCCGGACCGGATAAATGTTACATCGTGTGGAAGTTCAGTTCTTTATAAACTTTTCCTTAATTTTCGTCGTTGGAACTACCCAATTCCCATTATGGAAAAGGAGCTACGTTATTACAAACGTTGTTTGTTTCGAATTAGAGATCAAATTGCAACCTCGTTGGAAAAACCACCTTCTTCAGAAATAGTCTCAAAATTAGAAGCTTTAATTGGTGAGTATGTAGATAATAAAGTTGAATATTTTAAGATTAATAAGAAAGCAATATTGGAACTTGATGGAGAGGATAAGGATACAGAGAAAAAGGAAAGCGATTTGTTGAAGGAAGCTGATGAAATTTGTGACGTATTTGCTACATTAGAAGCTAAAGTAAAAGAAATGAACAAGTTGATCAATAATGATGTAAGTAGAAATTCTATTTTCAGTTCAACATCATATAATAGCAACTTAAATTCAAATGATACTCCAAAATTACAATAAGTTAAAGTTCCAAAATTTGATGGAGTTATCAGAAACTTTATAGATTTTAAAAATTTGTTTAAAAATTTAGTGCATGACAATCCTGAGATTCCTAATGTACAGAAACTGTATTTCTTAAAAATTGCCTTGATTGATAATGCTGCAGGTATTGTAAAGGATGTTGCTTTAAGCGATGCTGCATATGAAGAAACATGGAACGCATTATGTAGCCGTTACGATAATAAAAGATCAATTATTAAGGCGCATTTTTAGTCTCTCTAAAATCAAATCTGAGTTGGGTATTCGTGTACTTCTAGATGACTCAAATAGAGCGCTTAGAGGACTAAAAGCAGCTGGTGAAAACGTAGATAGCTGGTCGACTATGCTATCCTTCATGATTTCTGTAAAATTAGATGAGGTAACTAAACGCGATTGGGAAAATTCAGTCACATGCAATACAAAATTTCCTTCATTTGATCAGTTGACTAAATTCCTAGAAAATCGTGCTTTCACCGTTGAAGATAGGCAAATAGAAACTGATAAATTGAAACTAACCCCTAAAAACACAATTAGGAGCGATTCATTAAAAAAATCATTCCTTGCCTCCAAACCGAAATGTGTAGCGTGTAATAACTTTCATCGGCTAATAGAATGCAGAATTTTTCTTGGAAAATCTCCAACCGAACGGTTTCATATTGTACAAAATAATCAGTTATGCCAGAATTGCCTTGGCAAAGGACATTTTGCGGCTACATGCCAATCCTCTTTATGTAAGTCTTGCGGACTAAAACACAACAGTTTACATCATTTCGAGAAACCAAAACTGCTATCGAATACCTTCAATCGAAGCCAGTAAGCAAAAATATTGAAGCTATTCAAGCTAATCCTTCTGCCTCAGATTCCTCATCGTTGGGAAAAATTCGTGTGCTACAACTGTCGCTGATAAGGTTATTTTATTACCTACTGCTGTTGTCAAGTTTCGTTGTGGAAAAACCATGGGATCAGCAAGAATTTTGTCGGACTCTGCTTCGCGAGCTACTTAAATTTCCGAGACCTTCGTTCGTAGGTATCAGTTGCCAACAAGTCGTACATCGCATTTAACTACCATATCAGGCATAGGTGGCCAGCCTGTTAGCTGTAACCGTACATGCTTATTGTCGCTCCTGTCTAGGATAAATAATTTCTCCTTGGACGTTACTTCTGATGTTGCTCCATTTACGGCCTTTAAATACGAAGTCTCTGCTGCGTCCTACTAAAAACCAAAAGCTAAAATAGAATACATAAAATTCGCTGAAGAAGCACTTCCCTACAACGAAATCGATATAATTATAGGCGCCGAGTATATTGAGAAATACTTATTAAACCAAAAGATTACTGTGGGAGACATAGTTCTTCGGGTTTCACAATTTGGTTGGATGGCCACTGGGTTTGTCTGCCCCGGCGGTGACAAACAAAATTCTATATTGTCTCACGTCGCACTTCATTCACATGCCATTTTTTCGATAGAAGATCAGTTACGCATGTTTTGGGAATTGGAAGAAGTAGATGTCCCTAATATAGTCACTAGGGAACAAGAAGAATGCCATCGGCATTTCGAAGATACATATCAGTGTAACGAAAATGGTCAGTTTGTAGTACGGTTACCATTGAAAGGCTGCCCTTCTTCGTTAGCGGATAATCGTTTAGAAGCTTTACGATCATTAACCAAAATCGAATTATCGCTCCCAGAGATTCAGATTGAGTACCACAAATTTATCCAGGAGTATAAAGATTTGAAACATCTCGAAGCGGTAGAGCTTGGAAACGCCAATATTGGTATCCCTTATTTTCTGCCGCAATTATTAGTACTTCGACCTGACAAGACCACGACTAAATTGAGAGTAGTTTTTCACGCGTCTTCGAAGAATAGATCTGGCAAGTCACTTAACGACATTTTGAAAATTGGACCAGTATTGCAACCAGATCTGTTTGACATTGTTTTAAGGTTTAGGCAACATCGTATCGCGTTTTATGCAGACGTAGAAAAAATCTATCGGCAGGTTCTTGTTCATCCGGAGGATAGAGAGCTTCAGAAAATTTTACTGGCGAAGAGATCCTGCAGGACCATTGATGGTATGTCACTTAAAGACCGTGACTTACGGTACTACTCCCGCTTCATTTCTTGCCGCAAAGTGTTTAGCAAAATTGTCAGATGAAGCCGAGGATAAATATCCTGGTGCAGCAAAGGCAATTCGCCGTGATTTCTATATGGATGATCTGGTTACTGGGGCCGATACAGTGAAAGAAGCCACTTCGCTCCTTAAAACGATACATGAAATTTTAAGTACCGCCAATTTTCCTCTACGAAAATATATGAGTAATTCCAAGCTGCTACTCGATAGTGTTGATGAACAACTTATAAAGAATACTGATGATAGAAAATTTTACAATGAAAACGTAAGTATTCTAGGTGTTTTATGGAAGCCAGAAAAAGATCATTTGAGTATTTCGTTAAAGCTGAAAGAAATATCGCCATATTTGACAAAACGTATTATGCTAGCGGAAATTGCTCGCACTTTCGATATTTTTTGGGTGTTATCTCCGGTAACCATACGTGCGAAAATCCTTTTGCAAGAGCTTTGGCGTGAAAAGAGCTTTGGCGTGAAAAGGTTGATTGGGATAGTAAAGTGCCTGAGGCATTGAGAAACACATTCCTGAAGTATCATCAAGATTTATTTCGATTGAAGGATTTCTTCATTGATCGCTACTATTTCAAATCGGCTACCAACATAACAATCATTCAACTCATAGGGTTTTGCGATGCTAGTGATAAGGCTTATTGTGCAGAAATATACTTGAGAGCGACGGATGTGCATAGTAGCATCTACACTTCGTTCGTTTGTGCTAAGACTCGGGTAGCCCCGTTGAAGTCATTGACTATACCAAGGTTGGAGTTGCAAGCTGCATTATAATTAAGCAAACTGATAACTTAAGTTCGCAATATCCTTAGCTTACCAATTCAAAACGTGTTCGCATTCACGGATTCAACGATTGTTTTGAGCTGGCTCGGCAAAGCACCAGAAACATGGACAATCTACATTGCCAACAGGGTCAGCAAAATCCAAGAATCGCTACCTTCTTGCTGGCATTATGTATGCACAAAAGAAAACCCCGCAGATTTAGCAACTCGTGGTATTTCTTCGAAAAATTTCGTTGAGCAGAAGTTGTGGATATATGGGCCTCAATTTTTGATGTTAGATTTTGAGTCGGATATCAAGGAAAAGCTATCGCTCAACAATGATGTTCGCGCTATGGCAGAAGCGAAGAAGACTAAAATTAGTAAGCACACTGTGAGTGAACGACTGGATACGTTATTTATAGATAAATATTCTTCTTATACTCATCTGATTTCGTTATTGGATACATACGAAGGTTTATTGCGAATTGCAGGAAATCGGAATGTCGGTCGAAGTGCACGAATACTATTCTTTTAGCTGAAGAGCGTAAACAATCTTTATTTTGTATTATTCGTATTGTTCAACTATCACATTATAGTAATGAAATCTTATGTTTGCAGAAGAATCAACCACTATCGAAAACTAGCGCGCTCAAGTCCTTGGACTCGTTTATAGATGAAAATGGTATCTTAAGAGTCGGAGGAAGACTTAGAAAAGCGTCTATCCTCTGACAAAAAACATCCGATCCTTTTGCCTGCAAGGACTAATTTTACGAGAATCTTCGTTCGTCACGTTCACGAAAAGTACTTCCACGCCACTAAAACATTCATTACTGGGTTTATTTCAGCTCAGTACTGGATAACAAATGGGTTTGTAAATCATGTAAAGCAAATAACACGTTCTCGCATCACCTGCATTCGTTTTCGAGGAGAGGTCAAGCAGCAAATTATGGGACAATTGCCTGCATTCCGTGTGACTGAATCCGAAGCTTTCTCTCATTGTGGTGTAGATTTCGCCGGTCCGTTCACGTGCAAGTGCGTTGGCCATAGAACGACTAGGAACTTTAAGGTTTACATTGCTTTATTTATTTGTCTAGCTTGTCGCCCGTCCATATTGAAGTAGTGTCGAGTTTGACAACAGAAGCATTCTTAGATGCTCTGAAGCGGTTTATATCTCGTCGTGGATTGCCCAAAGTAATTCTTACTGATAACGGCCGTAACTTTGTTGGTGCCAAAAACTACCTAAATCTCAATAGCGATAAATTAATGCAATATGCCTCATCCGAAGGAATTCATTGGTCATTTATTCCACCAAGGGCACCTAATCATGGAGGCTTATGGGAAGCCGCTATAAAATCAGCGAAGTATCATATGATTCGTGTGACTAAGGGTAGAGTGCTATCCTTTGAAGAATATCAAACTTTGTTTACACAAATTGAAGGAATAATGAACTCCCGGCCATTGTGTTATCGTAAAGCGGGCGATCAGTCCATTGTACCCATAACGCCGGCCCACTTGGCTGTTGGGCGTGCAGTTCTTACCAACTTGGATCATGGAGTGGAAAGACATAACGGCATTTCGAGATTTTATTTTTTGCGGGAACAAATAGTACGCTCCTTTTGGCAGGCGTGGAAGGGCGATTATCTGTCATCGCTGCAAACTCGCAATAAATGGACAAGGGAAAATCAAAACTTATCTATCGGTGATATGGTACTATTGAAAGAAGACAACCAACCTCCGAGCATTTGGCCTTTAGGGATCATACTGCATGTCTACCCGGATGAAGAAGGAAGAGTTCGCGTAGCAGATGTGAAAACTAGGGAAGGAGTTTATCGACGAACTATTGCAAGGCTTGTATTGCTTAATGCTAATGAACCTTGAGGTTCATTCGGGGGGCAGTAAATGTTAGAAGACAATTTATAATTACTAAATAAAAATCATATGGTTATATTAATGTTCTAAAAAAAATCAAGTGTGTTTTTCGTTGGCAAAAAATCATTGTAGTTGAATCTGAATAAAAAGAGTATTTGCTTTCGTTTAGTACACTTTTCGTTGTGGTTATTCGTACTATTATTGTACTACTTTGTTTATGTACAATTATATTTTTCAACCTTTAAAGTGTTTATCTTAAATTTATACAGTCCATTCGATTAGACATTAAACTTACCAAGAATCAGCGCAACACACAAACATATATTATATTATTTAGTATATATTTTACTATTTAATTAAGTGTTATTAGTAATTTTATTGGCTGTTATAACATTCCCTTCTGGAAGTTACATTTCCTGATGTTTACATAAGTTGTCACAAGATATCACCGTCTACCGTCAAAACTCAAATAATGCTGATCGCTTGATTTGTGAAATTCTGTTTTTTTTTGGCTCTCTAAAATAGAAAGCTTTACTGCTATGTTTAAGTGCACTTAAAAGTGACAAAATAAGACAACTGAAAGACGAATAACCCCCGAAAAAGGGAGAACAAAGAAGATACCAAGTTCACTCTTAAAAATGAGCAGCAAGAGAGAAGAAGCTGTAACTCAATGGGTTCAAGAAATTTTAGTTAATCACCAAGGAAATACTATCGATGAGAGTGAGTATAGTGCTCCTATTTCTTATAAAGAACCTAGAACAACTCAACCATCCAAAATTTTGGACCTAAACTCAAATAATAATTTTACACGGCTAACTAGAATTGAAAAAGAAGAGATGCAGATTGACCAAAAATCTTGTAACCAAAAAACATATGTTTATAATAGTCCACAGATACTAACACATAATAAATATGCACCTTTAACTGATATTAAGCCGGATAAACCACATACAACAAATAATAGACGACCTAAAACTAATTTTTACACAAAACATCACAATATTACTAGGACACCTTAACAGTAAACACACATACTGGGGATGTGTGCGACCAATAACGACGGAACTCGAATATTGACAGTGACGGACAACTTAAATGTTCTAATTTCAGCCCCCAAGAACCCACATTTTACCCCACTCAGCGTAACTACCAACCTGACATACTGGTTATCACACTATCACATAATATTAATACACCTATATATTTGGACTCCCTTGACGAACTGGACTCTGATCACCTTTCTGTACTTTGCAGGTTTCACTCCCATCTACAATTCAATGAGCCATCTCCAAAATTAATCACTGGAAAAATAGAATGGGAAACCTTCAGACATGACATAAACTACTGACAGTACCTACACATTACGGGGCCCCAAACGATATAGACACTTCACTAGATATACGAGTATTTAGACAGACAATATATACAGCTGTACATAACTCCACCTACAAAAGCAAAATAATAACTTAGACGAACGAGTTGTCTTTCATATTCTCAGTTTTTAATACATGAAAAAAACAGAATTCGCAAGTTTTGGCAGAGAACTAGGAACCCCACAGATAGAACTCACTTCAATCGACTAACAACACAATTAAATGGGAACGTGACAATCACAGAATGTCTAAATACAAATCTTTATTAGAAGGAATGACCCCGGGTGACTCTTGTCTCTAGAAAGAAACAAAAAGACTACTGAACGAACATTTCCCGATTCCTCCACTGATTACAAGAAACGGCCTGGCAACAAGTGATGAGGAAAATTGCGAAGTAATAGCTACTCATCTCAAAGACAAATTCACTCTAACTGATCAAACTGTCGTCACTGACGAAGACATTAACAACGAACTACAACAACCTCACCAAACAACAGAAATTCCTTTCATGTACACTTCTCCTTCTGAAATATTCACTATAATTAAAGGACTCCCCACCCCCCAAGCTCCCGGAGACGACCTAATCCCAATTACTATATTAAAAAAATCTGCTGCGGAAAGATATCGCCTTCCTAAATGGGTTCTTTAATGCTTGCCTTCGATTAGGATACTTTCCCAAAAGTTGGAAGAAGGCGATTGCAATAGTCTTTCAGAAATATGGTAAGTCTAGAAGGTATCCCAACAGTTACCGACCGATCAACCTCCTAAACTCCCTTTACTTGAAAAAATTATATACGAAAGACTGTTAAAACACTTGACTGACACAAGCAAAATTCCACTTCATCAATTTGGATTCAAACGAAAACACTCACTACTACATCAAATTAAAAGAGTTACAGTACACATTATACACAACTTTGAAAAAAGAAAATACACGGCAGTGATATTTCTAGATGTAGCGGCCGCATTTGACACAGTTTGGCACTCTGGACTACTTTACAAACTCAGAAACACAAACGCACCTGACTATGTTACCCAAATTATAAAATCTCATTCCAGGTACGACTTAACAACACATACAGTACTAGACGACAATTTCTCGCAGGACTACCACAAGGGGCAATTATCAGTCCGAACCTCTTTAACCTCTACTGCTCGGACATACCTGAACCTGCTTCAGTGACGTTAGCAACATACGCGGGCGATCTTTGTTGGCGTGTTCCAACAAAGATATTAATGAAAGTATCACTGACTTACAGACATCAATTAATATTTTATCAAACTGGTTCCAAAAATGGAAATTGAAGCTAAATCCTTCCAAAATGGAAGCTAAAATCTTCGCCCTTGGGTGGTTTGAAGACTTTCATTTACTCCAAATTAACAACCAAGAAATTCGCTGGAAACAAAAGGACCAAGGATTGCGTTATCTTGGCGTAATCCTTGATACAAGATTCATCTGGAGACTACACATAAACTCTAAACTTCAACAAGTATACAGCCGACTGAAGCAACTATACCCACTTATTAACAGAAACACACCACTCAAACACTCCTGTACAGTACTTCTCTACAAGACACTCCTCAGACCACTTCTGACATATGCTTGCCCAGTTTGGATAACAGCTAGCAAGCAACACACTGGCGAAACGATTACAGACTTTTTAAAATAAAGTACTACGAATTGCACTAAACGCTTCTTGGTTTATCAGGATTACACATACATAAAGAACTCGACATTCACTCACATATGACTAAATTAACAGACAACTTCTTCCTAACCTTCGCACACTATCTTCAGCACCACACTATCACATAGGCGAGCCTACACCTTCTAGAAGATTAAAACCCCGACTATATCAAGATCTTTAATTTTCATTTATATTATTGTAATCCATATGTGTGAAGCTCCAAGTGAGCTGGTCCACAGTTTAATTTGTAAATAAATAAAAGTAAAACAATAATTTGAATTAAAGTACGTTCTCAGTATTCGGTTGTAGAAAAAATTTTATATTAAACACATGAGTGAAGTATTTTTACACTCTCGTTCAGTTACCATACTTGCTGCGCTAATATGGTCTTTACCTCTATGTAAAAAAATCTGGTGTGAAACACTCACACAACTTTCTCTTACTCCAGTTCTCAAAATTATAATTGACAAATTTTATAATTTGTGTACCAAATTTAATGAAATTCATCGAAAACTGAAAAAACTGTCCAGTAAAAGCGCACTTCCGGTTTAATAATTTTCTTGAAACCGGAATTTTAGCCATCTATTTATTTCTAATTAATATTGTTTGGATGATAGAATTGTATAAATCAACTATTATAGTACTTTAGAGAAAAACATAACCACATCCCTCCTTCAAAAGTGCCCTTAAATGAATTGTGCCAGAGAAATGTTTTAAATAAAAGTTGTAGATCATTGTGTGCTTAGTTTATATAGGAAGTGTCAAGAAAATCGTCCGAGCCATTTTTGAGAAAATCGCAAAAAAATGAAAAAAATCATTTAGTAAAGTGGTAATGTAAACGCACTTCCGGTCTTCCGATTTTTTGAAACTCGGAATTTCAACAACTTATTCAATTCTAATTAACATTATTAAGATGATAGAATTGTTTAATAAACTGAAATAGCACTTTAGATGAAAACTTAACCCTACCCCTCCTCCATAACTGCCCTTAAATGAATTTTTCTAGAGAAACATTTCAAATAAAAGTTTTTGCTCTTTGTATGTGTAGTTGATAAATCTAGTTTGAAGAAAATCGTCGGAGCCATTTTTTAGAAAAACGCAAAATAGTAAAAAAAAAATAAAAATAAGTAAAGTGGTACTTCCGGTTGAGGAATTTTGACAGATGACCCACTGTCATATGCCATGGTGATACCTAAACGGAATATCAAGTTTCAACTTTCTACGGTTTTTCATGTTTGAGCTATGCTGTTCACATACACCACACAGACCATTTGCTAAAAACCACTTTTTTGGACTCAGGGGACCTCAAAACGGATATTTCCGGTGAAAACTCGAAATTATCGAATATTTGACACGATTACAATACTTCCTCTTATTACGAGTAAGAGAAAGTAGAAAGAATTACTTTACTAACTGTTGAATAATTATACTTACAAAAATTAAACACCGTTCTTCATTAAAAGGCGTGGCACGTATAAATGTTTTTTTTTATGGAATTAGTGATCAATCGCTTCGGAAGAGATAAGAAATGAGGTGAAAGTGAAGATAAGCTGGACGTAGTACGCGATAGCACCTGGAGCGAGTTGGGAGAGACTCTGATACACTGCTACCATGGTGTAACCATTATACTGTTTGGTGTTGGGTGCTTGGTGTTTGGTGCTTGGTGTTTGGAATCCTTGGTTACTATGTTGGTTACTATGTTCCAAATACTAAATTTTTCCCTTAAATTCCTTTAATATTAAATAATATTATGATTGAATGATGATGCTTTACTAACAATATTAAGAAAACATTACAGTTCAACGTAACACCTATGACATGGTCAGTGACCGTCTGCCAGAGTCTACACACCGAAATTACAAAGGTGTAAATAATAATCATAATTACTTAACAATGCAACTTGCTCAATTAACTATAATTAATCTTACTGAAATTTAAATATTAAACTTCTGAACTAAATATTGCCCTATAATATAATTTTATCTTTTGTGAAATCAATCAAACGCTGTCTGTTGTTGTTACCATTAAGTAAATCAAAATATTCTTCCAAAGTTAAAAAACTGTTTATTGAGGAATCGTAGCCTCTGCTCCCTCAGAATGGGGCACTCAGCCTCAAAATGGAAAGTGTCTTTCCACCTGTTTGTTAAATAACTATACAAAAATTGAAAACCGTTCTTCATTGAAATGCGTGGCACGTATAAATCTTTTTTTTTTATGGAATTAGGGATCAATCTCTTCGGGAAGAGATAAAAAATGAGGTGCAAGTGAAGAGAAGCTGGACCCATAACACGATAGCACCTGGAGCGAGATGGTAACTGTTGAATAATTATAGGTAACACCTGGACCTACTAAATTTTTACTTTAAATCTCTATCTTAATATTTTATATATAATTAAATAAATCATAATATATATTATAAAATTACATAATATTTATTTACAAAATAATGGTTATTTACATATTCATATAATTATTGAATAACATCAAGCCTCTGCACAACCTGGTTTGTTCATCAATGTGAAATCTTGCAATTCTAATTGGTGCTTGTTTAAAATAGTTTCAACGTTTGGATCCATCATATATGGTTTACGGTTTAGAATTGCATAGGCATCTGTAAAGAGATGTTTAAAGTGAAATTATTGGAATAATTTTTAAAAAGGTTAGATTGTGTATAGCCAGTCAGTCATCAGTACATTGAATCAGTAATTCTTCATAGAAAGCAACCAGAAGAAATGGAAGAAGAAGGAAAGCAAATCTGGTGGTTATTCTCCTAAAGAATGTCGCAAGAAAATCTTGTAACTCACGGCCTAAGTACAAGATAAGTTCTATTCGAGAAATGGAATGAAATAATGTCATTCCAAAAGTTGGGTATACACAGGATTCCCTGCAGGTACGGAAAAAACATATGTGGTTACTTCGAGATATTAATCATAACGCACATTTGGAATTGATTGTTAGAGATGTAATGACATGGAAAGTCATACCAATGTCAAAGTGGTTCCAGCCAGCTGCTATCTTATCAAAGGATGGCAGTAATAAAAGAGCAATTTATAACCAGTGACCTAGCAGGCCGCCGTCTTCAAGACAATGCCGGCCAAACAAACAATAAAGTCCTTTTCAATACTTTACATCAAAGCAAGCACCGATAAGGTTGGCCACTGACCTAAATAAGGTCAGCAAACTACGAAGGTCGCACACTAGGACAGATGTCTTGGTGTGAAAGCAGTTTACGCGTCTATACAAGTTTTATTTAAACTTATTATCTTTTAGTAATGCATCTTAGTTCGTTTATTTTATCATTCTAATTTATTACTTATTTATCTTCTATTTATTCCTAAGTATTTTGCTAGTTATTAGTTACCATTTATACGTTAAAATTATTGTTAAAATACAGTTTATTTTTATAAAAATCCGTATTAATAATTCGAGCACTAACTTTCCAAATCTCTCAACTAAATTCGGCCCTCTTCAAGACTTCTACTACATCAGGAATCACATCAAACGATTCCATTACAGAGAGGATATTTTGTTGGTAGCCCGGATGATTTGCAAATAAATAAACTGTTTACTTACAATATATATCGCCGCTGAATGCTACACACTGATGTTCAACAGCGTAATTGGAGTAATCAGTATCTATAATAGTTGTCTGGACTGGATGAAATAAATCATCAATATTATTACCTAAGAAAAAAAACAAAATTCAATTATATGAGTTTTGATTCAAAATCTCTATTGTTGTTTAAATATGAGTAACCGTCATGAATCTTGGCAAACTCTATGTTAATCTTGTAAATAAATATCTAACTTCAGTTGTTTTAAACGATTGTCCAAAATACAAAAAATAATAATAAATGAATAAAAAAATAAAAAACAAAAAAATCTGGAGTAAAATTGTAACATGCCTTCCTCTAATTCCAAATATCAAATTTAATTGAGACGCCACAACAGCTAACTGGTTAGAGGCGTCTACCGTAAAGCTGAATTGTATTGTGATTCAGGGAGGTTTGAAATCTTAGTTATGGCCTTGGATTTTGTTTGATGTAATAATTAATAATATTATGAGAATATATAGTAAAGTATATGGAGATGTTTATACGACAATGGCCAGAGGAGTTTTATAAAGAAAAAAAATCTGGTGTGAAACACTCACACAACTTTCTCTTACTCCAGAAAACTGAAAAAACCTGTTCAGTAAAAGCGCACTTCCGATTAACTAATTTCCTTGAAACTCTGAATTTTGGCCATCCATTTATTTCTAATTAATTTTGTTTATATGATAGAATTGTATAATCAACTATGATAGCACTTTAGAGAAAAACATAACACCACCCCTCCCCAAGAAGTGCCCATAAATGAATTTTTCTGGAGAAATGTTTCAAATAAAAGTTGTAGCTGTTAGTATGTGTAGTTTTGATACATACGGCAAGTTTGAAGAAAATCATTGGAACCATTTTTGAGAAAATTGCAAAAACGTAAAAAAAAAAAAAATTAGTAAAGTGGCACTTCCGGTTGAGGAATTTTGACAGATGACCCACTGTCGGATCCCATGGTGATAACTAAACGGAATATCAAGTTTGAACTTTCTGCGATTTTTCGTGATTGAGCTATGCTGTTCACATACATACACACATTTACAGACCAGTTGCTAAAAACCACTTTTTTGGACTCAGGGGACCTCAAAACGGATATTTCCAGTGAAAATTCAATATCGAAAATTTGACACGATTACAATACTTTCTCGTACTAGGAGTAAGAGAAAGTAAAAACTGTTATAAGGTGGGAGGGATAAGAAAAATGTATATAATGATGAGCGGCAATTTTGAATTTAGAAGAACAAATTACTGGCGAGGGACTTTGTTTATTGTGAGAAAAGTAATTTAAGTGTGTTTTGTATGTAATGTGTAAAGTATATGTGTATGTATGTAAGTATGTTTAATGTATAGTAAAGTAGGTCACTGGTAACGTTGGACGTAAAATTAGATAATCTTAAAAAAAAAAATTATCCTAATGTAATACTAAGTAAATGATTGGTGCAATTGAAAATAACAACAATTCTCTGCGAGTAAACAAATTCTAAACGTAAACGAACATGTTTTAGATAAACAAAGGTTAAATACAATTACGGATTACTGGATGTTTGATTGCCATACATACCATCTTTATCAACAGATCGTGATTGTGCAATGAATTTGCCAACCCCATTTTGAAATTCTGTGTGGTTAATTATCATTTCGAGATATAAGTCAGGAGTCTGAAATATCCAAATTGCTAAATTAAATTTCATATTTGTGTCTCCAATAAACGCATACACATATAGGACCAATTTAAACAATAAAATATATTTTCAGACTCAGGGGACTTCAAAAATGTAAATTTCCGGTGAAAAGTCGATATAAAAAAAATTAGACTCGATATCGCAATATTTGATAAAACTAGTATTATGAATAATATTTCAATTCTTTGTTGAGAATAACCTAATAGTATATAACTTACAGGCTCATTTAGTTGTGTATAAAAGCTTCTCATATTTCCATTTTCCAAAATTTGTGATGTACATTTCATGCATACCGTTTTATCTTCACTTTTATTGGACGGTATTTGTGGGTTGAAAGTACTAATCACATACCATACGTCACGGAAATACTGGAAAAATAGTAAAACAAAAACAAATCTAATTTAATAATAATAATAATAATTTTTTTTTTTTTTTTTGTGGTGGTGAAATGCATTTACGCACGCCGTGCCGGACTCCCGGAGACTACCGGCTAAAACACGCCCCCTCTGCTTGGACCTAGCCTGGATTCGCCGATTCCAGCACTACATCAGGCTAGGCCTCTGTCCTATCCCCCTAGGGGTTCCTCTTTTCCAACTCCTCCAGATCCTGCTTCTTTCTGATAAGAATTCCCCTCACGTATGCCGCGGTGTGACGCCAGCTGGTCTCACTGGATAGCATCGTCTTTACCAGCGTGTCTGGAGTCTGCCGTCCTATCACCTCCTCCAGGTCCCACCTCGAACGCTGCCACCGGTCACACGCAAAAAAGGTGTGCGAGGCATCATCTTTACACCCCGGGCAATAGAGGCACTCCTCCTTTTCAGCCTTCCCCATCTTCTTCAGGTATGCCCTGAAGTATCCATGACCGCTCAGGAGTTGGGTGAGATAGAAGTCTACCTCACCGTGCGGCCTTCTCACCCATTCCTCAACTCCCTTAATCAGCCTGGCTGTCCATCGACCCCGATGATCGTCCTCCCAGGAAGCCTGCCAATTTTGGAAGGTTCTTTTTCTTTCTTCCCTGGCTAGAGTTTCTTTTCTTCCTTCTGCCCTCTTCCCTACAGTCTTTTACGTTCCCCTGCAAGGAATGCAATCGGGATCACTCCAGCAATGACCATAATTGCTGGTTCGGACACGGTGCGGTACGCAGACGCAATCCTTAATGCACCCAGCCTCTGTACCCTCGCTAATCTTTTCTATACGCCTCCTTGTTGAGTGCACCTGCCCACACTTCGGCTCCATAGAGCAGTATTGAGTGGGTCACGCTCAGTAGTACTCGGCGCGTACTGGCCTGTGGACCGCCAACGTTTGCCATCAACCGGCTCAATGCAGCAGTGTCCTTCGCGGCCTTATCCGCTGCATACTGAATTTGGCTGCCAAAGCTCAACTTTTTATCGATGACTAATCCCAAATATGTTGCGGTATCCTTAGAAGTCACGGCTACCTCTCCAACGCGCCATGAGATACTCGTGGGGATCCTCTTTTTCGTCAAAACCACGATTTCAGTCTTGGACAGTGCCAACGACAACCCATGCTCGGCCATCCATCTATTGATCACACGCATCACTAGATGGATGAATAATAATAATAATAATAATAATAATTATGAATTTGAACAAAAATGGTTGTTATAAGGAGCTTGAAGTTAAAAATAAATTATAAAATGATAAATCACTCTGTAACCTCTGTAGTGGCAGAATGAAATAGAAAATGTCTCTGATGCTTTCCAGCTCTGCGGAACCAACCACCACAACAGAAAATTAATAGTTTAGAGTTTAGAATATTTTATAGTATCCAAAATAGCATTTTGTTAATATTTTATAATTATCTTAGTGCTGTGAATTCACCTTCAAAAAGAGTTTTATTTTAGAGTCAGGTATACTACAATCTAGGTCATTGCTGTTAGGAAAACAAAGGCATAAAAATCCCGTTAGGTTAATTCTTTTATACAAGAAAATTCCCCCCGCTAGAGAGAGAGAGCAATTCCTTCGAAGCAATTCTGTTTTCTGCTTTCAACCAATGGAGTCTGTATTCAGCCTTCAAACAATATAGTCTGCCTTCAGCTCAAAGAGTATATTCTGACTTTTCCTTTCAAACAACTAAGTCTGCATTCTGCTTCTAAAGCCAGAACACTTCAGGAATCGCTCTCTTAGTATCAGTGCCAGTTTCATAATATATTAAATTAGTTTATAATATCAAAATAACTTGGAGTTATTATTTTTAAAGAATATAATTATTACTTCTATCTCATACTTAATTACAAGCCCTTTTACAAAACCGCTTAAGCCACTACAAATACATTCTATCACCATCACATTACACATCTTTTACAAAAACATTACAAATAAATGCTAGACATTAGGATTAAGAATATGACTTTAGAAACAAAAAATATTGTATGAAAATTTTGTTCAATTAATCCATTTGATTGAGTTATATAACATATTTTTGATTGAATTGTATATACTGTTACAAAAAAAAAAATTGCAGATTGTACATTATTGGCCATTTAAAACATAAAATCTTACTGCTGTAGCGTTGAATTGTTGTTTCGACGCTAATTCTGGGCATTTGAATAGAACGTTTGGTTTTGTCTGTTGTTGATCTAGTGGCTGGATTTGAGATTCTATTTCTGAATGACAGGTTGATAGGGATATTATACCCACAAATACTAGAATTCTGAAACTATAAAATGTTTTGGTTATTGAATATAGAACAAACTGAATACGCTTGCTATGTTGGAAATAAATTGCTTACAAACAGTAATATAAAACATTCACTATTTAATGGGACATTTTAAAAAACCTTTTAGGCAACCCAAAAAATAGAAATTGTAGTTTGGTTTTTAGTTTCTAGGATCTATTCTAAAAAAAACATAAATTTGTATAAGTTTTTGTCAATAATATATATTTTATTATTTTTATATTTTAAAAAATTTAAATGAAAATGGTTTTTGAAATTTCTATCCACTCTACAAGAAACTAAACACTGCAAGGCTGTTCCCTCAACGTAAAGGCCTTGAACGCCACATACCACTTGTAGAAACGATGGAAATGGAGAGGAGGATCTTGGTTTATTGTTAGATGTTAATTCAGCTTGTATTGGGAAGATGTTAATTTAAGTTTAAGTTAAGCTTATTTATTTGTTTTTGGACAAGTGTCCCAATACAAAGAGTTGGTTGGTACAGAAATAAACATAAACAGAAAAAAAAATTGAAAATAAAACTAGAAACTAAGATTATACAACTGATTAACAAAACTAAAAACTTGATTATAAAATTAAGAACCTCCTACCCAGAGATGCTACTTATAAATAAAAATATATTCTGCATCCTTTCATAATCCATATTGTAAAACAAGTTTTCCATAGCGAGCAATTCGGGAGCAATTTCCTGCAACATCTATATATTTCGCTAAATATTTGGTACGAAAATCACTGGTACTGCAAACAATGAAAAAGGAAATGGACAAACGCTGTCTTTTTCATTCAATGGACATGCTGTACATTCTTTATCGGGGTAAAACCTATACCGCCTGCCATTATGGTACAAGGAAGGAAATTTTTTATTACATAATCTAAGTTGCGCGACTACCCTGATTTTGCTTATATGGCACTTAATAAATAAGTAGTCTTCCCCGAATTTCAAAGAGCTACAATGACGATAATGCATATTAAATGAAGAATTAATTACAGCATCTATATCCTTATTGATCAGCCAACCTTTGAATGATTTTATCATTTCTTTTCTCATCGGCGTTAAAGTGGATCCGGCAAGATTCTTCAGAATATCCACTCTATCAATTACAAATAAGTAAAACCGAAATTGCGAAAACCAGTTAAAAGGTAGGTTACAAGTTTTATCCAACTCAGCAAGTCTAAAGGAAATTATTTTAGGCAAACAATCATCGGCCATATTCATTATTTTAATTGCCCAGTCCAGCATTCTGCTAAATAATTTTAATCTGCAGTGAACCCTGCCAGTTTCCACCCTCACATAACAATCAGGAGTATTGCGAGGCAATGCCAGAAGCGCTTTCAGAAATCTTATCTGTCCCCTCTCCATCAATTCATAATAATCACAACCCCACACCTCTGAAGCATACAATAGAATACTTTCTGCTAGAGAGTTAAATAGACAAATTTTAGTCCCCCAGTAATCAGACTTGGGAAGATGTTAATTACAGCATGGCCAAAACCTAGAAGTGTTTTATTCTGAAAACCTAGCACAAGTGTATTCCTTGTAAGCATCTCAATGTTAAAATAGAATTTGAATTTCGTTCCAATTTCCAATTTCAAATGGGGATAGCTTTTTTTTGATTATTTTAAGCAGTTATGGTGATTTTGTGGTAATGACTTCCGCGACCAAGGCAGTGTTTGTTATTTTCTTTCAAACTATGGACCCACTCTTAAAATTCAATACCTATATTACCATGAACTTTGCAAGATATATACACTGCTATATGTATATATACTACTATACTGCCCTATCTCAATGACGAGAGAACTTCGGTATCACTAATATAAACACAATCAATACGCCACTATAACCAAAACGCCGGAAACCAACCAATAAGGGACAGTGTTCTTTTAAATTCTCAACTAGCAATTAATACTGAATAAGCTTAGTGCGATTTGAGAAAATAGGTGCTCAATTTTTTAAGAACTCTGAATTTTGCAAAAAATAAAAACAATCCCCCCCCCCAAAAAAAAGGGGAAGGAAAAATTCCATTTAATAAATTCTATTCGTGATGGTGAATTAAATCAATCACGAGGTAAATTTTTGGAAGGGTTTCTTGGAGATATTTTAGGAGGCAATAAGCAGATAAATTTGTGCGCAAATGAATTTGAAATAAGGAATGTGTGATGACTTCTATCTACATCTTTCAAACCTTCTAATAGACTTCCTAAATTATGGGGATATTTAAATCAATGATGAGTGACGCTTGTGAACAGATCAAATCGAAGAATTAGTTGCATCCATATAAAAAAGAAATATTAATTTTTTCATGAATTGGCTTTTAAGAAATTAATTCGATCGTGCAAGATTTTTAAAATAGCATTTAATAACTGAAATACCACTTTGAAGTGTCATGAATACCTACGTGTGTATTATAAATGGTTTGAAAAACCAAGAATCACACAGGATGTTCAAATCTGATAATCCAGTAAGCTATCACTAGGGGTATCCGGATAATTAGATCTTAACAGTGATTTTGCTCTGTGCAAGTCTATGTTATCATTATCACACTGTTTTATAAAGACATCCTGATGGTGGGTGATCGCCTGAAACTGGTCGATAACCATAAAATGAATCTGGTTATCACAGAAAATATCTATGATTTATTTTCAGCTCTGCTTACTCTGATTTTTCTTTAAAATTCAACTTTAACGTACTTATTGTACATTAGCAGCACTGCTTGCTAGAGTTCCAAATTTTGATGAATGTTGGCTAACCGGAAGGACGACTTTAAAGAAAGAGAATTTTTATTTTTTTGGACTTTCTTTAACCTTAGAATGTTAACTGTACAAGATATAAAAGTAATAATTTTACCCGAATTTTTTGCAATTTTGAGTAAATGAATTTATGGTGTCCGGAGGAAATTGTAAATTTAAAAGTTCAAATGTTATTTTAGTTTTAACATTACTAGCTGTCTTTTCCACTGCAATGTAAGAGAAAATACTTGTAAAATGTGGGTTTTTCTTACAGATTATTGTATTGACGATTTACATGATCAAATTGGATTGCGTAAGAAGTTAAGAGTCTCATATTATCTTGCTGGGAAATTGTCTATCATAGCTTTATACTGTGAATATAGTGATTTGATGCTTGCATGGCATTTTTTTAAACTTGCAAAATTTTGAAGGCTGTATAATTTGGATTCATTAGATTTGCATGTTTGGTTATATATTCAGAATGAACATAATATCAAATATTTAATAATATTTCAAATTTGAATTAACAAAAATTAAGAATTATAGTTAGTTACTTACATGTACATGTTTCTCGTTTGATGGAATTTTTTATTATGTTAAATGAATTTAATGTATTAATACCAATGGATACTCTTTAATCTTTTATAGCGGATGCTATCTGATCGATTGCAAGGTCTATATTACCAGGTTAACATTACATATCTATTCGGAATTGATAATACGTAATAATGTTTATATGGGTATTTCCTAATAATTTCTATTAATTTAGATGAGACAAACATTTAATGATTCCCTTCTTATCATTTTAACAATGGTGGGCTTGTTTATATATTTTTAGTTATACTAAAATGCTTTTTAGTTATGGGAATTTTCAGTTTTAGTGTCTAAAATTTGCCAGAAAATACGCTGGTAGCAATTAGTGGTTAATGTTAAAACTTAGCAGCATTTCTTCAATAATTAATTAGGAAATTAATGAAGAAACGTTAATTTTAAATTGCTCTCTTTTTTTTTCAAAAAGCGAACAAATAGAAGAAAACATAGGATCTATGAACTTTTGAAACGGTTTTTCCGATTGATTGTGTCTATGTGGTCAATGTATAGTCTATGTTTGTTTCTCCTTTATATTATACATCTCTCTTTGCTTGTAGTTTCAGTTTATAATCAAGCTGGCTAAGAAGAATCATTGAGTTATAGACCTTCCAAGCTATTTCTGAAAAGTGATACTCCAGAAATTTTTAGCCAGTTATACTAGGTGCTACTGGTTTTCATTTTATTCTCTTTCTCTAGGAAGAAAAACTAGTGATCTAAGGCCAGACGAAGTCTTGGAAATATTTTCTACATCCTGGTATTTGTGGCAGTATTTTTCATTGCAAAAAGTTTTTATGTTGATGTAACAACTATTATTACTTGGTTGACAAAAAAGATCATGACAAAATATGGTGGATAAGGCAAAACTTCGTATCTAAATGAAGTTTAACTTATGAAAGGCTATGAGCGTGACCTGCGTTAGAACGTTGATTTGGAGAAAATTTGGGCCCCATTTGTGCTGCATTATCATCAAGATAATTGATATAATAAAAATAACTTGATAACTTGAGTGTGGTAATAAAAATTGTTGTGGTTGGTGCCGCAGGGCTGGAAAGCATTAGAGATGTTTTCCGTGACAGCCTGCTTCTTTTGCAGAGAGCAAATCTATGTTATCACTCTGTTTGTTTGACAAACGCATCCTGGTTTGAAGTAGCTAATTTAAAAAAAAAAAAAATGGCCATGAGATCTATATAAGCACAGTGCTATATTTAGAAATTGTTTGAAGAAATTTGGATTGTTAAAAAGTAGTAGGCTTAGGGTAGTTTAATGAGATAACGCAAGAAGCAAGTAATATGTAAGATGTTGAAACTTGACAACATGTCTTCGAGAATGTAAACATGTGGTTTGTATTGCCTCGGATATAAATAATTAGTTTATCCTGTATGTTGCAGGTATAAAAACTAATAAATTGGCCTTTATTTTTCAAATTCTTAAATTATATCTGGTAATCATGTGTAGACTCTTCCTTGATTGGTAAAATAATTAAAAATGCCGCTATTGTCTCATACACAGGAAAAATAAAAAGTAGAAATAAATAAACAGTAGCGGGCTTAGTATGTCTCCTTGCCTAACCCCCATCGTGGTAAAAGAACTCTAAAGATCGCGTATTTCATGTTCGTACATAGTTTTCGCATGTCCTGTAGAGATTCTTAATGTGGATGATCAATGCCTTGCTTTCATTTGTGTTGTGGATAGAGGCTCAGATATCCTTCCAAGGAACCCTATTGAAAGCTTTTTCGAGGTCGATAAAGCACAAAAATATCGATTTATATTCAATTGCTTTTTCTCCTATTTCACGAACAGTAAATATTAGATTTTGAGGGCTTCTTCTGTTTACAAGAAAAATAAATTGTTCCTCTTCTAGCATGGGCTATACTTTCTTGCGCAATTTATTTTCAAGAATACAGGAATATATATTTCCAGCTACGCTCAACACCTAAAATCCGTCTGTGATTAGAGCATAATCTGGAGTTTCCCTTTTTATGGATGGAACAAATGATGGATACTTCCCAGTCTGTAGGTACTTTTTTGTTTTGCCAAGGTAATTCAAGCATTTTCAATAATAATGCTTGAAATCAGAATGTTAACTACCAGACTGCCTTCAATGTTTGAAGCAATTGTATAACTTTAAGTACTCAGCGTTGGTCTAGTGGCTAGCGTACTCAACAACATGCGTGGCTAGCGAAAAAGGAAACATGTGTAATTTCCTTTTGTGATCTGAGTTAGGCGTTTGATATGGTGTCTCATGAGTTACTGCTTCTTAAATTGAAACATTACGGTATTAAGGGAATTAGTTGGAATTTCTTTAAAGCATATTTAACGGCTAGATCTCAGTATGTTTATTATAGTAACAGTATTCTGAGCGAGGTGAAATTAAACATGGTGTCCCGCAAGCCTCTGTTCTAGGGCCATTGCTTTTCTTATTATACATTAATAGTGTTGTACATTAATAGTGATTCATATTGTACGCTGATGACACAACACTAGTTGCAAAATGGAAGAATACTGAAGAGGCTGTGAAAGAAGCAGATAGAAATGTATCTTATCTTAGAAAAATGGTTAATAATAATATGTTATTGCTAAATCAAGATAAAAGTTTTAGCTTGAATAAGGATTTGGAGACGGGAACAGTACCATTTCTTGGTATATTACTAGACAGCACTCTATCTTGGAAAGAACATATACAGCAACTAGCAGTCAGCTATCTCAGATAACTTTTCTTCTAAGGAAGATGAGAGAAGAAGTTCTAACAGAAGTAATGAGACTAGCCTATTACGGATTGTTTCACTCAGGATGGTTTTGGTGTTGTGAGCTGTGGGAGGTTTCAGCTAACGAACGCCTCGAGTATTTTGAAATTACAGAAAAGAGCAGTGAAAATTATGATGTTCAAAAGAACTCGAGATAGCTGTAGGCCATTATTTCTGGCATTAAACATCCTGACATTACCATCACTGTATATCTATAAGCTCGCTCTGCAACAAAAACTAATCCCAAATAAAGATACAACAGGCAACAGACACTGTTATAACATACGTAACAATATCGATATAAACTTAACTTCATAAAGACTAACAAAATCTGCAGTGGTTCCAAATATTATGTCCGCAAAGATATATAATAAAATTCCAAATGAATTAAGGCAGTTGGATTACCCCCAATTTAAAAAAATTATGAACCACTTCTTAATAAAGAAATGTTTTTATAACATAAAAAGAGTTTATGGAACATAACTGGACGTAGAAGGTTTTTAAAATAAACTGAATTAAATGTAAAGTATACCATTGAGTTTCGTTTGTTATTATTGGGTGTAAATATGGAAGATTCTTCTCGACCGTTACTTGTTTGAAGGAAAAGGATTGTGAGTTTCGGTGTTTTTTTAAAAAAAATAAAAAAACAAATTCTTGCCAACGTTTTGGCAAATACATTGTCTTTTTCAAGGCCTACAACATATAAATACAATAGGTTCTTATTTGAAAGTCAAAATCAAAAAACAAAAAACAGAATGTAATAAAAAATAAAATTATGCATTAATTTATAAAAATTTTTTTGGTTTATTACATAAAAAATAAAAAAAAAAACTATTAAATAATCTTCAAAACATATCAAACTTGAAAACTTATGTATAATTTAGGAAATAAAAAGTTGAGAACACCTTTAAAAACACAGAGAATAGTGAACAAATAAACCATAGTGAACAGCGGTTAGGTATATTTATAACGGGACTAGTGGAGAGAGGGGTCTATTTGGAAAAACAAGGTCAGGGATTAAGAAATCAGGTTATGATAAATTGAGGAGAGACTATTGGTATCTGTCCTGAAATTAATAGATTTTTTCTCTTTTTTTATATACAGCATTTCTAAAAAATTAAGTTTTTTCTTTATTTTTCCGTAAGTAAACCATAATTTTATTTTTATTATTTTCTGATTTTTGTTTTTTGATTTTGACTTTCAAAAAAGAACCTGTTGTATTTATATGTTCAATAAGAACCTGTTGTAGGCCTTGAAAAAGACAATATATTTGTCGAAACGTTGGCAAGAATTTAAGTTTTTTTTTTTTAAAAAAAAAGACCGAAACTCACAATCCTTTTCCTTCACATTGGGTGTAAAGTTCATTGTCAGTGATCACAGCTGTACATTTTTGTAAGTGAATAAGTTTTGTTGACGAGCCTATTATATTGTAAGTGATGTATACAGGCAAATAAAATATACCATATCATATGCATCCTGCATTACAAGTTTCAAAATAATCATTGAAATTCCCACAAAAAAACAAACTGGAAATGCCAAACCTCATATCCCAATATCTGTAAAATTTCATTTTTGGTCTTCTATTTTTTATCAAACTTGGAATTCTAGCAAGTTCAGATATTCGCTTTCTTGATTTTTACATAGTACGGCTCTATATAAGGCCCTTCAGGATTGCAATGTTGCAATTTTAAAAAAAAAATGTCTTGATTCCATTGATAATTGAATATTTTTGAATTCTTGTTTTTTGACTGACTTAAGCTCCTAATTTGGCAAGCATCAATGCAATGTCGACTAGCACTTAAAGATTGATGCGTAAAGTTTTTTGTATTCGTTTGTTTCGTACAATTGGGCATAAATGAGGAATTAAGAAGTTGTCCGCAATATGAAGACATCATCACTGTGTTTGAGGATTTTCACAAAAGATCTGCGGCGTTGTTGCCTAATTTCCTAGCTAGCATAAGGAGTCCCTTTTTGTTTTTTTTTTTTTTAAGGTGAGGAGGAAATGCCTTCGCACAAATTGTGTGACTTACGCCCACTAAGCCTCCCCTCCCTTACAGGCACGTCCTTCCCAGAACTACCAGAAAAAACACTAAGTAATAACTAGTTAATGTTATTAAATAATATTTTTAATAATGTTATATTATTAATGTTATTACTTATTAATGTTAATATGGCATGGCAAAGTCATTGACATCGGCAAAGTCACAAACACCAAAGAAATAATAATTTACAACTAGTGGTTCCAGCCAGCTGCTACCTTAACAAAGTAATAAAACAGCGACCTAGTTGGACGCCGACAGCCGCGGCCAAACAAACAAACAAGCCCTTTCATCAATACTTACATCAAAAGCAAGCAGCGCGATAAGGTTGGCCACTGACCTAAATATGGTCGCAAACTACTAAGGTCGCACACTAGGACAGATGTCTTGGTGTGAGTGTGGCCAACAGCAATATATAAACTCTATATATACAACGAGAGGATTATTATATCATCTACGACCAAACGAGCACGTCTTTATACCCAAGCGGCAATTTACTATACACAGTTATATTCAAACTTATCTTTCTCTTAGTTGTGCATCTTAGTTCGATATTTTAATCATTCTAATTTATCAGTTATTTATCTTCTATTAATTATTAAGTATTTTATAGTTATTAGTTACCATTTATTACTTTAAAATTATTGTTAAAATACAGTTTATTTTTATATAAAAACCCGTTTAATAATTCGAGCACTAACTTCCAAAATCTCTCAAACTAACTTCCGCCTTCTGCAAGACATCTGCTACTCCAGGAATCACGCATCCAAACGATTCCATTACACAATCATAAAAAAATAACATTAATTACAAAAACTTAAAAAAAAACAAACAAAAATTAAACTCAGTTAAAAATTTGAAGATAAACTCAAGAAAAAAAAAAATTTTTGACGAATAAATAAATAATAATTAAGATTTTAACATAAAGAGATAAATGAAATAAAACTATCACGTGTTGTGTAGGTGAGTATTAGAATTGATATTTCAATCTCTGACTTTTTTGGACTATTTTGGAATAAATTATATTATCTGCTTCTTTGTATATATATAATATAATATATTTACACAGTTATCATTTTTTTATTCTCACCTAATTATTTTTTACAGTTCTGTGTTAATGAATTAAAGCAAATTATCATGCTCATGAAAATGGCGTAACCAGACGCCGAAACGTTATAATAGGAAATAAAATTAAAAAGAAGGCTGAAAAATTGGTATTTTCAATAAGGAAAACAACCATTTTTACAAAAGTTATAATAAACAGAATACCCGCATAAAACTAAATCAACTTAAAAATTAGTAAAGTTTCGATGTTAGTGGATTTTGAACGAAAGTTCCAATTATGAAGTTTGAAGGTTGTAGCTATACAGTATATCAAGTTTGACCTTCACCTGATTTTTGGATTTTGAGATATTTTGTTCATACATATTTACGTAAGCATAGATCATTGGCTAATAACATATTTGAGTACAGAGTAGGGCCTCAATATACATATGTTACATTTCCAGGAAAATTTACTTTTTATACCTTCACAAATATGCAGCATTTATGTTTTTTTAATTAAAATTTCTGGCTTCAAATCTGCCTCTGGCTGACTTTATAAATATATGAAAAGATAAAGAATTACAGAGAGGAAAAAAATATAAGTGCGGATATAGTTTTCTTGCGTTATTCAAGTTAAAGTGTTGATTTACATTTCTGATCATTTTCTAAGTGATTTTGAAGAAACAAGAGGAGGGGGGCTCTTAGTTTTCAGCAAAAGAAGGAAATATTTCATCGTTTTTTAAGTGATTCAGGATTTCAAACAGGTGACGCAGAAGATTTTGGAGTTCACCATTCTATTGTGAGTAAAACTTTGAGTAGTGTAGCTTATAGAATTAATAAAAAATCATATCGTTGGATACAATTCCCTTCTAAGTTAAATGAAACTAAAGTGTTGTACATGTCAATAAACAATATTGTTTACATGATTAATTACAATTTAATTATTCAATTTCGACATATCACTGATACAATCGTACGCAGGACCACCAATTTGATAATATCTCTACCCACCAATAAATTCAATAATTTTTTTGACCTGTAGCTCTAATACCTGTCATAATAATTAATTATTCACTAAAAGAAACTAAAGGTAATGTTATTTCAAAAAATACACAGGTAAGATATGAGCACTTACTAAGAAATCACAATTTTTTATTTGTAGTTTTATAAATGGAGAACTAGATGCCAGCATATTTCAAAAAAGTAATTTTATTTGTCGTTATAACATTCCCAGTTAGATGCCTCTACTTCTAGAAATTACATTGCTTGATATTTCAAAAAATTTGCCACAGGATAACACCATCTACCGGCAAAACTTTTTTATTTATTATTATATTTATTTATTGAAAATTTACAACTGCATGATTTATATAAATGCAACAAGTAAATATGATGTAAGGAATACTGTATCATGCAATGTCGTGAATGTGAGTTATCCAGTGATAACTGACATTAAATATCCAGGAGGTCACGGGGCCAACGGCGCTTTAGCCGTCTTTGGGGATTACCTGAGAGTGAGTTTGAATAAAAGGCTTTGACGAGGGGGTTTGGATGGAGGGATAGGTGACTGTGGAATTTGTTGTATCGGGATTTGACGAGGTCGTTGACAAACGGGATCTTGAGGTTGTTGTGAATGGTGCGGTTGGTGACGGAAAAAGGGGCGTCGACAATGCGACGGAGGATTTTTGACTGAAGGGTTTGAATTCTATTGAGGTTGGAACGCTCAGCAGTTCCGTACAGTTCTAGTCCGTGTGTCCAAATTGGAGCGAGCAGTGAGATGTAAAGCTGTCTTTTGTTTAGAAGTGCTAGTTTAGAGCGTTTGTCAAGAAGCCTATAGCCAGAAGTTTGGGCTAGAAGTTTGGGCGGAAGCGTTGGTTGAGGGTGATACGTTCAAGTCTCGTATGTGGATTCCATGTGAGTTTGTCTAAATATAGTCCAAGACAACGAACGCGGTCTGCTGGAGAAATTGGAGTATTGAACAGATAGATGGGAGGGAGTACTTTTTTGTTTAATGTGAAGACATGTATTGGGATTTGTTAAGGTTGATTTTTATTCTCCATTTGGTTAACCAGGATTCAAGTGAGTGGAGATGGATTTGCAAGGAGCACCTGGAGAGAATGGGATCGGTGTGAGGTGATAGGATTGCTGTATCATCAGCATAGGCTAGTGTTGGGGTGTACGGGGATATCGGCAGTATAAATTGTGTATAAGATGGGTGCCAGGATGCTGCCCTGGAGCACTCAGGCTAGGATGAGATAGATGGAGGAAGTAGATGAGCCTTGGGTGACTTGGAAGAATCGATCACTTAGAAAGGATCTCAGGACGAGGTAGTAGGGACAGGGTTGTAGGCTCTTGAGCTTCCGCAGTAAACCTTTGTGCCACACGCAGTCTAAGGCTCTAGAGTTGTCTAAAAAGACGCCAGCACAGTATTGTTTCAGCTCAAGGGAGGTAGCGATGGTATCTACAACGCGATGCGCCTGGTGGATAGTAGAGTGACCACTCCGAAATCCAAACTGGAGATGTGGGATGATTTGAAGAAGGGGTTCTAGGATTGATAGGAGATGATTGAGAAGGATTTTTTCGAGAACTTTTCCTAAAATAGGGAGAAGGCTAATGGGGCGGTAGGATGTAGGACAATGGAGAGGTTTATTAGGTTTGGGGATCATTTATTGAAGAAAATTTCCATAGGATTGGGAAGTATGTGGTTCTGAGGACTGCATTATAAATGGATGCTAGGAAAATTAAGGCTTTGCGGGGGAGTTGTTGAAGGATGGTTGAGGTGATTAGATCATATCCAGGACTTTTCTTCTTGGGAAGACTGGTAATGATTTTAATAACCTCATATGGGTGATGGGTTTGGGCGGAAGTGAAAGAGGCAGAGGAGAGTCTAGTTCGTTTGTGACGATTGAGTTGTGGATTGGATCCAGGAATGAGGAACGAATATAAAGGTAAGATATGTGGCAAAGAGAACTGCTTTTTCGTCGTTAGACTTTGCCCAAAAGCTGCCCTCGCGACGAAGAGGAGAGGTAGGGGTTTAATCAGACGTTTTGTGTTATTTCATAAGGAAAGGTCTTCTGTTGTAAGTGTCGCAGCTTTGTTGGCGTATTGATTGTTATATGTTCGGAGTCCGTTTTTTAGTTTTCTAGTCAGTGCGTTGAGTGAACGTTTGTGTGAAGGGTACCTATTACGTTGCCTCGTCGTTTCTCGTCGTTTCTGTTGCTCCATTACCTGTCATAATAATTAATTAGTCACTAAAAGAAACTAAAGGTAATGTTATTTCAAAAATTCACAGGTAAGATATGAGCACTTACTAAGAAATCACAATTTTTATACTTGTAGTTTTGCGATGAGAACTAGATGCCAGCACATTTCAAAAAAGTAATTTTATTTGTCCTTATAACATTCCCAATTAGATGTCTCTACCTTCTAGAAATTACATTTCCTAATGTTTCAAAAAATTTGCCACAAGATAACACCATTTACTAAAAATAAGCAAAACTAAAATAATTGTCTTTAATGTTAATAATAATTTGAATTAAAGTACGTACTCAGTATTTGGTTGCAGCAAAAAATTTTATATTCAACAGGTGAGTGAAGTATTTTTATACTCTCGTTCAGTTACCATATATGCTCCGCTCATATGGTCTTTACCTCAATGTAAAAAAGAATTACTTTGCTTACTGTCTGTTAAATAACTATACAAAATTGAAAACCGTTCATAAATGAAATGCGTGGCACATATAAATCTCTTTTAATGGAATTAGGAATCAATCTCTTCGGGAAGAGATAAAAAATGAGGTGAATATAAGCTGGACCTAGAATGCGATAGCATCTGGAGTGAGATGGGAGATACTCCGATACACTGCTACCAGAGTGTAACCATGATACTAAGGTTTGTAATTCTGCGTACTATGTTACAAATATTAAAATTTTCCCTTAAATTTCTATCTTAATATTATATATAATTAAATAAATCATAATATATATTATAAAATTACATAATATTTATTTACAAAATAATGGTTATTTATATATTCATATAATTATTAAACATCAAGCCTCTGCACAACCTGGTTTGTTCATCAATGTGAAATCTTGCGATTTTAATTGGAGCTTGTTTAAAATAGGTTCAACGTTTGGATCCAATACATATGGTTTACGGTTTAGAATGAAATAGATACCTGTAAAGAGATATTTAAAATGAAATTATTGGAATAATTTTTAGACACGTTAAATTGTACAGAACCAGTCAGTCATCAGTATATTGAATCAATAATTCTTCATAGAAAGCAACCAGAAGAAATGGAGGAAGAAGGAAAGCAAATCTGGTGGTTATTATCCCAAAGAATGTCGCAGAAAATCTTGTAACTTACAAGATAAGTTCTATTCGAGAAGTGGAATGAAATAATGTCACTTAAAAAGTTGGGTATATACAGGATTCGCTGCAGGTATGGAAAAAAACCATATGTATTACTTCAAAATATTAATCACAACGCAGATTTGGAACTGATTGTTAGGAAGGATATTTTGTTGATAATCCGGATAATTTGAAAAATAAATAACCTGTTTACTTACAAACTACATAATCCATGCCTGTTGATATACACCAATGCTCAACAGCATAATTAGAGTAATCAGTGTCTATTATTGTAGTCCGGACTGGATATATTGGATGCTTGGAATTACCTGGACAAATAAAAAAATTAATAATGTGGGTTTTGACACAAAGTCTACTGTTGTTTAAAAATGGGACGACTAACTGTCGTGAATCTCTTTTGGGTTCGATTCTCAGTCATGACCGTAAATTTTGTTTGATGTATTTATTTAATATGTGAAAAAATGTAAAGTATGTTTGCTTGGTCCTGATAGCTGGACTGCTAGTTGGACGAAAAGTCGCGTGAAAAAAATAAAACATTATAATACTTCTATCAATTTCTATTGCAAAATCTTCTATCAATCTGTGATCTATCATAAGTTGAATATTAAACACAAATCTTCAAAAAAATGACCAATGATTGATACCTTTGTAATAATTCTCTGAAAGTTAACAATTACAAATGTAAACGAACATGTTTTAGATGAACAAAGTTAATTATAATTACTTTAACTGGATGTTTGATTGCCATACATACCATCTTTATCAACAGTTCGTGTTTGTGCAATGAATTTGCCTACCCCATTTTGGAATTCACTGAGATTAAATATCATTTCCATATATAAATCAGAAATCTGAAATATAAGAGTATCTAAATTAAATTTTATATTTGTGTCTCGAAGGAACAGTAAATAAACACATACACATATAGACCTATTATCAAAAAATTCGTACTCAGAGAATTTCAAAAATGTGAATTTAAAATTGTGAAGCTACAGACTCCTTAAAAGACTCTTCGAACAACAGATCAAGACTTTCACTAACTAACAAAACGACTCATATATACATCACTTTTGAAACCTATTTGAACCTACGGAATTGAATTGTGGGGTTCAGCCAAACGCTCTAAAATCCAACGAATCCAATCCCAACAATCAAAAATCCTTAGAACCATAGTGAACGCTCCCTATTACGTATCCAACAGAACAATCCACAACGACCTTAATATCCCTTTCCTTGCAGATGTCACCAAATCCAAATATAAGAAATTTCATGAACCTCTGTCCCTACATCATAATCCCCTCGTCCGCCGTTTCTCTTCCCTCACACACTCTGATAATCCACCTAGACGCTTGAGGTGTAGATGGCCTCGCGACCTCTTATCCAGTCACCCAAGTACAAACTAAATTCGAGGAGTGCTACCGCTGGGTAGCTTCTCCACTCTATATTTTATTCTATTTTTTGTTTTTGTATTTTTTTTTTTGTTTTGTTTTTTATTCTATTTTTCTCTCGTATTTACCAATGGCAAAATCATGCAGATGTAAATTTAAAAAACTGAAAAGTAAATCTAAAAAAATTTGGCATTACCGCTCTAAACTTCCTCTCCTCGCAATGGATGCGGTAAGACAAAGTAAGTACTTCTTACTTCAGGTAGAAAAAGGCCAAAGGTTTTACCTGATTTATTTCAATTGATTTACTAAAACTAAATTATTTGAAAAGATTTTAGAAATCAATTAATTAATTATTGAGATTGTACTGTAAAAAATATATATATAACCTTATTTATTTATTCTTTAAATAATGAACAATCGTCCCTATTAATATTTAATAAAGCGAGTATTATGAATATTTATTTCAATTCTTTGTTAAGAATAACCTCCTTTCTCCGCCATATACGCAGCTATGCTATGGTATATAATACTATAGTAAGAACTTACAGGATCATTTAGTGTATAAAACCTTCTCATATTTCCATTTTCCAAAACTTGTGATGTAAATTTAATGCATAGCATTTTATCTTCACTATTATTGGACGCTATTTGTGAGTGGAAACTACTAATCACATACCATACATCACGGAAATACTGAAAATATAAGAAAACAAAGACAAATCCAATTTAATAATAATAATAATAATAATAATAATTCTGAATTTAAACTAAAGTGGTTGTTATAAGGAAATTGAAGTTATAAATAATTATAAAAGGATAAATCACTCTGTTACATTTTTTACTTTACAAATAAAAGCTAGAAGCCACACACTTATAGAGATATATATACATTGGGATTAAAAATATGATGTACTAAAAACGAATAATATAGTATGAAAATTTTGTGTAATTAATCCATTTAATTGAGGTATATAACATATTTTTGATTAAATTGTAAATACTTTAAAAAATAATATATATATATACGCATATATATCAATTGATTAATATTCCAGATTGTATATTATTGGCCATTTAAAACATAATATCTTACTGCTGTAGGGTTGAATTGTTGTTTCGACGGTAAATCTGGGCATTTTAATAGAACGTTTGGTTTTGTCTGTTGTTTTTGTTCTTGTGGCTGGATTTGAGATTCTATTTCTGGACGACAGGTTGATAGGGAGATTATACCCACAAATACAAGAGTTCTGAAACTATAAAATGTTTTGGTTATTGAATATGGAACAAACTTGAATATGCTTGCTACGACGGATAAAATACTAGAAGTTTTGGTTGTGTATGGAAATAAATTGCTTACAAATATTAATATAAAACATTCACTATTTAATGGGACATTCCAAAAATCCTTAGGCAACCTAAAATCAGAGATTGTCCTATGGATTTTTGTTTCTAGGATCTATTCAAAAAATATAAAGTCAATAAATGTTTTTGTCAATAATATATTGTTTATTTACATGTTACAAAGTTTCAATGAAAATGGTTTTTGAAGTTAGTATCCATTCTACAAGCGACTATGGTAACAAAAAGCGATGGAAATGGATTGAGTATCTTAGATTTATTGATAAAAAATTATATCTAGCAGCTGTGTGAAGAAGTTTATTGCAGCATGGCCAAAACCTGGATGTGTTTTATCCAGAAAACCTAGATAAGTACATTCCCTGTAGGCATCCAATGTTGAAAAAGAATTTAAAGTTCGTACCAATTTCCAAAAAATGGTGATAACTTATTTTTGATTATTTTTGAATAAGTTATGGTGACTTTGTTGTATAGGCTTGCGCGGCCAAGGTATTTGCAAAGCTCATGGTAATATTGGTTTTGGAATTTAAGAGTAAGTCCGTAGTTTAGACTTGTTTGAACATGTTCCCCCAGCGGCAAAAAACGAAGGAACTTGTGCATTAATACTATAAACAAAATTAATACGCCACTTTAACCAACACGCCAAAACCAACCAATTAAGAGGCAATGTTATTTTAAATTCTCAACTAGCAACTAACACTGGATAAGCTTAGTGTGATATGATAAGAATAATAGGCTCATTTTTTTTTAAGAACTCTGAATTTTACAAAAATAAAAATAAAAAACCAAAAAAAAGGAAGGAAATATTCCATTTGATCGCTTTTCTTTAAATTCTATTCGTGATGGTGAAATAGGTCAATCCAGAGGTAAGATTTTGTGAATGGTTTTGTAGTGGAAGAACAAAATCGAAAAATAATAGTTTAGAGTTTGGAATATTTTATAGTATCCAAAATTGTATTTTTTGTTAATATTTTATAATTATCTTAGTGCTGTGAATTTAACTTCAAAAAGAGTGTATTTTACTGTCAGGTACTGTAAATTCGGATCATCGCCCTCTTCAAATCAGTGCCAGTTATAAGTTAAAACATAAGAGTTTAGCATTTAATCTAGATTAATTAATTGATTTATACTTAATCGCTGTGATATTATAAAGCTATTTAAATTCAGTTAGAAAATATATTTATTTCATAATCAGTGGTGCATTCTTAATTATTCTTACATTCTATCTCAAGCAAACATACAAGCCCTTTTCGCTAAAACGCTCACGCCACAAGCTACCAACACACATCATCACACCATAACATTACAGTTTCTTAGAGATATTTTAAGTGGAAATTTGTGCGCAAGTGAAATTGAAATTTAACATAAGGAATGTTAACATTATTATATTAATAATGAGCAACGCTTGTGAACAGGCAAATCGAAGAATTAGTTGCATCCATATAAAAAAAATCTGGTGTGAAACACTCACACAACTTTCTCTTACTCCAGTTCTCTAAATGATAATTCACAAATTTTATAGTTTTTGTACCAAATTCAATGAAATTCGTCGAAAACTGAAAAAACTGTTCAGTTAAAGCGCACTTCCGGTTCACTAATTTTCTTGAAACTCGAAATTTCAGCCATCTATTTATTTCTAACTAATTATGGTTGGATGATAGAATTGTATAATCAACTATGATAGCATTTTGATGAAAATCTAACCCCACCCTTCCCCTAAAAATGCCCTTAAAAGAATTTTTCCAGATAAATGTTTTAGATAAAAGTTGTAGATCTTTGCATGTTTAGTTTATATAGGAAGTTCTAAAAAAATCGTCCGAGCCATTTTTGAAAAAATTGCGAAAAAGAGAATAAATCATTTAGTAAAGTGGTAAAGTAAACGCACTTCCGGTTATCCGATTTTATTTAAACTCGGAATTTCAACAACATATTTAATTCTAATTAACATTATTTAGATGACAGAATTGTTTTACAAACTGAAATAGCACTTTAGATCAAAACCTAACCCAACCCCTCCCCCAAAAGTGCCCTTCAATGCATTTTCTCGGAAAAATGTTTCAAATAAAAGTTGTAGCTCATTGTATGTGTAGTTGATGTTTGACGTTTAAAGAAAATCGTTGGAGCAATTTTTGAGAAAATTGCAAAAAAGTAAAAAATCCAACTAGTAAAGTGGTACATCCGGTTGAGGAATTTGACTGTTAACGTACAGTCAGATCCCATGGTGACCTCTAAACGGAATATCAAATTTTCAACTTTCTACGATTTTTCGTTTTTGAGCTATGCTGTTCACATACATACATACACACACACATACACACACACACACACAAAACAAGACCATTTGCTAAAAACCACTTTTTTGGACTCAGGGGACCTCAAAACGGATATTTCCTGTGAAAACTCGATATCGAAAATTTGACACGATTACAATACTTCCTGTTACTAGGAGTAAGAGAAAGTAAAAAATAAATATTAATGTTTCTGTAAACAACTTTGTGCAAGATTTTTAAAATATCAGTTTATAACTGAAATACAACTTTAAAGGCCCATGAATATCTGCGCATATATATTATAAATTGTTTGAAAAACCAAGAAACACACAGGATATTCAAATCTGATAATACCAGTAAGCTATCACTAGGGGTATCCGGATAATTAGGATCTTAACAGTGATTTTGCTCTGTGCAAGTCTATATTATCATACGGTTTTTATCAAGACATCCTGATGATGAGTGATCGCGTGAAACTGGTCGATAACCACACAATGAAGCAGGTTATTACAGAAAATATCTCTTACGCTTTCCAGCTTTGCTTACATAACCACAACAACTGCAATGTTAATTTCGTTTAGAATTACAACTTTACAATGCTTATTGTATCTAGCAACATTGCTTGCACAGAATTGCAATTTTGATGAATGTTGGTTAACCGGGTAGTTTCGACTCTATAGATTTATTTTTAGAAAGTTTTCAAGAACAACTGCAACGATTTTCTTTAAACATGGAATGGTAACAGTACAGTTGTAATAGTATCAATTTCATTTTAATTTTTTAGTAGTTTTGAAAAAATTGAATTTATGGTGTCCAGAGGAAATTGTAAATTTAAAGTTCAAATGTTTTTTTTTTTCTATTTTTTGCACTGCAATGTATGAGAAAATCCCTGTAGAATGTGGTGGGTTTTTTCAACAGATAATTTTTTTTGACGATTTAAATGAATCAGATTTGAAATGTAATTGGTGATGTTGTGCATTTGTGGTAGTTGGTTGTGGCGTGAGCGTTTTGTAAAAGGGCTTGCATGTATGATTGAGATACAAATATTAGTAATAATCAAGAGAGCACCACTGTTTTTAAAATAGATATATTCTCTAAGAGAAATTAAGTTACTTAAACAATCACACATTGAAATTGTCTATCACACATTTACTCATATATTCTAAATTGAGTGATTTTGTTTGTGTAACACTTGAAATTGTTTTGATGGAATTTTTTTTGTAAACTTGCGAAATTTGGATGATTGTATATATATTTTTGATTCATTAGATTTGCATGTTTGGTTATATATTCAGAGTGAACATAATATCAAATATTTAATAATATTTAAAGTTTGAATTAATCAAATTAATAATTATAGTTAAGTTACTTACATGTACATATTTCCTGTTTGATGGAATTCTATATTATGTTAAATGAATTTAATTTAATTAATACGAACTGATATTCTTTAATGTTATCTAGCAGATGCTATCTGAATGATTGCAAGGTCTATTTTACAAGGGTAACATTACTTATCTGTTCGTAATTGATAATATTTGTGTGTTTACTAGTAATTTCTATTAATTTGGATGAGATAAACATATTAATGATTCCTTCATTATCATTTTTACATTGATGTGCTCGTTTATATACATTTTTATACATACTAAAATACTTTTTAGATGTGGGACTTTTCAGTTTTGATGTCTAAACTTTTGTCTGAAAATACGCTAAGGGCGGTAGTGTGTAAAGTCAAAATTTAGAAGCATTTCTTCAATTAATGTTTGTCCATCTATATTTTTATTTCTTTAAATTGTTCTCTTTGAGTCAAAAGACGCATAATTAGAACTAGAATATAGGATCAATGATCTTTTAATACGATTTTTAGCAATTGATAAAAGGTCAAGGCAGAGTCGTAAGTTAGCTACTTCTTTATATTATACTCATCTCTTTGCTTGCATTTTCACTTTATAATCAAGCTGACTATGAAGGAATATTGAGTTATAGACATTCCAAGCAATTTCTGAAAGGTGATACTACAGAAATTCTCAGCCAGTCCTACTGTGTGCGATTTCCCGATTTGTACTGATTTCCATTTATTTACTCTGTATCTCTATGAACATAAGCTAGTGATTGGTGACCAAAAGTGGCTTAGAAAGAATTTTGTATATCCTATATTGGTAGCAGTATTATTCACCGCAAAAAGTTTTTAAGATGATGTAACAAGTGTTATTAATTGGTTCACTAGAGATCATCAGAATATAGTGATAAGGCAAAAGATCGTACCTCAATGCATTTAACTTATGAAGGGCTGGAAGCGCGACGTCCCTTCGAGCGTTGATTTGAAGAAAATTTTGGGCCCCATTCTGTGCTGCATTATAATCAAGATTGCTTGATAAAATATGTGATAGTAAAAAGTTGGTAACATCAAAATCAGTTGTCGGAGGAATTGTTTTGTAATTAATTACCTAACTGAGTTTTATAGGAAGGTGATTTTGTTTGTATATCTGAGGCCCCTCCCCCACGCACATATATATATAGAGAGAGAAAGAGAGGCTCATTAATATCTATGGTCATCAGCGCGCGGAGTCTTCTCATTGAACTGCCGGCCTCTAATCATTCATCTCCAGTTACAGACAGGACTGCTCATCAACGGACAATGGACAATCTATGGGCTGCCACTGCTGAACTCTTGGAACAGATTGGAACCGTATATTATATAGATATGTTTCTTTGGAAGGAAGCCCCAACACTAATTATCCTCTAAAACACATAGCTTGAAATTATTTCGCTTAAAATGTCTCATAAAAATAATACGCCTAAATTTGGGATAAATATGCGCCCACTGTTTAAAGAAAAAAAAGTCGAGTAACATAAAAAAAAAACAATTTAAGTTATTTTTCTTAATGAAAATACCATTTTTAAGCATTGTTTTTATTTTTATATTCTTTGATAATTTTGTGCACGTTTCGGCGTCTGGTTACGCCATTTTCGAGAGCATGATAATTTATTACATTAATACAGAACTGTAAAAAATTAATTAACTGAGAATAAATAATGGTAACAGTGTAAATATATAAATTATATATACCAACAACAGATAAAGCAATTTGTCCAAAATAGTCCAAAAAAGTCAGAGTTTGAAATATCAATTCTAATACTCACCAACAGATGGTGATTCAAAAGAACACGTGTTATTTTTCTTTTTCATTTATCTCGTTATGTTAAAATATTAATTATTATTTATTAATACGTCCAATTTTTTTTCTTGAGTTTATCTCAATGTTTTTAAAATCGCAGAAACGAGAGTGATGATTAATTATTGTCATAAAGAAAAGAAATATAATATAAGATCAATAATTATAAAAAAAAACAATACTAGCCTACAACTAAATCATCATAAGAAATGAAAAAAGTCAGTAAAGTTCCGGTGTTGGTGGATTTTGATTGAAACCTCCAGGCGCTTGAGGTTTTGTAACTAAATAGTGTATCAAGTTTGAACTTACC